>OZ021733.1:7855896-7874625 GCA_963978545.1 Linyphia triangularis
TTTAGAGTCGGTATGGGCTTACTATTTTGTCCTTAATCTTTGTGGTTATAATTTTTTTATAATTATAAGGAGAGTTGAATAGTTTCAGATGTTTTCATTTCAAATAATTAAGTATAAATATCAATACATTGTTCTTAATCTCAAAGGCAGTATGTAAAACACTGAAGCAATGAATCCAAAATTCATGAAAATGTAGAAGTTAAAATTACTAAAAAGATTTTTAACTTGTCTAAAAAAGAGTATCTAAAAAAGAGAATAGAGGTGAAAGATTTCACCAAATATCAAGGAGAAGGAGTGTAGATACCAAGGTCGATGGAACGTCAACATGATTGCGGACTAATGCTGCATGTTACACAGAGCAATGGTAACCTCATTAACTGTTCTAATTAGTGTGATTTCTAATTAATATATTGGTTGGTTGTTTTCAGATTATCTGGCGCCGTCAGCAACACGAGGGCTATAATGCGCCGAAACATTCGTCATTAGACAAGCCAACATACATTTACAAACACCCATGCCAACACGGGACTCGAACCCGCAACCTCGCGGTCCAGAAGCTAGCACGCTAACCACTATACCGTTTGGTCGGCAACTAATTAATATATATTTAGAAAATCATTTCCAATTTCTTGATATTTTAATTAATTTGTAAATAAAACACTTAAAATATTTTGAAAAGACATTCTTTTCGACAAAATATGTGTACAGTAAGCTTTTTTCCAATAAATTGAAGCCCATTTTGTGAAAATTCTTACATGATTGTGGAAAATGGATGCCATACTTGAAATTAGCGCACCAAATAATAAAAAATTCAAGTCATTAGATTACAAACACTTTTCTATGACTCAAATTTTGTAGGACTTTGTTATCAAAGCAAAAGCAAGAGAAAATGGTCCAGATGAAAATTGTGTTCGCACATTCATTATTCCTTCTGTTAACCTTGGAGCTACAAATTACACATATCTGATGAACTTGCAACTTGTTATGTAACATTACCTGTAGTTCTCAGAGAGATCAATTCTTATGAATTTTTGAAGATGATACAGGACTACACTGTCTACCAATAAGAGTATTTGGACACCCATTCAAATGAGGATATCTTCTCAGGGGAGCATGATAGACACCTGAAATTCACATCAAGAGGACATCTTCTCAGGGGAGCATGATAGACACCTGAAATTCACATCAAGAGGACATCTTTATGCAACATATCTATAAGTAAAACAACTCAGTCGCATATTGAAATGCAAAGTGTTCATTTAGAGCATATGCAAAAGAATGGAGTACCATTAGTGTGCAGTTGTACAGATGCATTTACATTAAAAATCAAGCAACTCATGGAGTTGACTTTTAGATTGAGATATAATCTCCCCTGTCATCAGTGTTTACTTGGCACTGTATTCTTATACTTAACATGAGTTTCTTGATGAATTCTAGTGGCTAAATTATTCTTCCCACCTTTTGAACTGTTTGCAAGTGATGAAAAGTTCCCAATACATTAAATTGTTACACAATGCTTATCGTAGAAGCGTTCCACACATGCTTGATGAAATTTGGATTAGAGGAGTGATCTGGTTTACTTATAGGGGTGATATTAATATTTGTAATCATTTGTCCAAAGCAAAAGTGGGATTAAATTTTCCATAACCTTCAATAAACATGATTTAGGAACTGATATTTCACAATTAAAGACTTGTCTGGATCAAGGTAACGCGTTTACAGTGAAAAAGTGGAATTTAATTATTTTTCGCGCTGTTGGGAAGCTTATTAAACAATTTCAACATATTGAACCTAAATATAAAAATTCTTTTCCCACCAAATCGTTAACTTGAATTGGCATTTACCATGAAATATCATGTTCCCATCGTTTCTACAGATCATCTGATGTCCAATATCACTCATAAGACTGAAAAAATTATTTTCTGTAAACAGTATCTGATGTTTAAAAGATTTGGTCTTTGGGTGCCATATGTTGAATTAGTTTAATAAGTTCCCCAAGAGCTCAAACGATAATTAAATTCGACTCTTTCATTGAAATTATGTTAACTTGATCTAGACAAGTCATTAATGGTGAAATGTCGGTTTTTAAACCATGTTTATTGATACTTATGGTAAATTTAATCCCACTTTTGCCTTGTATAAACTATTAAAAAATATCAATATTGCGACTATAAATAAGTCAGATTACTCCTCTAATCTAAATTTCAGCAAGCATGTGTGGGACGCTTCTACGATATGCATTGTGTACAGATTTAATGTATTGGGAACTTTCTATGACCTGCAAACTGTTCAAAACATGTTACGAACCATTTAGTCACTAAAATTCATCAAGAAACTCATGTTAAGTATGAGAATACAGTGCGAAGTAAACACTGATGACAGGGGAGATTATATCTCACACTAAAAGTCAACCCCATGACTTGCGCGATTTTTAAAGTAAATGCATCTGTACAACTGCACACTAATGGTACTCCATTCTTTTGCATATGCCCCCACAGTACACTTTGCATTTCAATTTGGGACTGAGTTGTTTTACTTATAGATATGTTACATAAAGATGTCTTTGCTATGTGAATTTCATGTGTCTATGCTTCTCCACTGAGAAAATATCCTCATTTGATTGGGTGTCCAAATACTTATTGGTAGACAGTGTATATGTCAATGGATGGCTAGGATTTTATTAAATATTCTTCACGTACACAAGTTGTCGAGCAAATTGTAAAGCTAAAAACTGAAGCCCCCGAAAAAGCAGTTAGACCGCAGAATAGGGGTAGAGCAATCCTAGAATCCAGAAACCACATGCTAGAATTTTTAGTAAAAAAAAAAACAGAAAATCAGTCCAAAAAAGATTACAATCAATAATGCTTTTGTAATTTGTATGTTTGAAAAATGATAGTTAAATAAATAGTTATTTTCTTATTCCTGAACTTGTATAAGAACATAAATAGCTTTCAATATGCTAATATTTTTAGCTTTTTACAATAAAAATTAAAAGTGGATACCATATTAACATTATGTAGCTAATAAAAATAAAAAGTATTGACCTCATTGAACAAGTATAGAAAAGTATTATCATTGGACTTATTAAAGGGAGTTATGTTATTATTATGTAAAAGTGTTGCATTTATAATTTTAAATTGTGTTGTCCCAAATATTTGACTTGGGTCAAGTATCCTTATACATTGGGATACTTAATCCAAGTTGAAAGTTTTTTGTTTAATATTTTACCTCTTTTACAATTAATACTTCAGAAAAATATTCATAAATATTGTGTAATACTTAATGAAGTATAAATAGACATCGTTTACACACCCATAATTTATTTAAAATAGAAACTAAACACCCAAAACTAAAAATTGGGTAAAGTATCCCTAATTCCCCCTATATATATATATATATATATATATATATATATATATATATATATATATATATATATATATATATATATATATATATATATATATATATATATATATATATATATATATATATATATATATATATATATATATATATATATATATATATATATATATATATATATATATATATATATATATATATATATATATATATAGGAGAAGTATTTGAGGGCTCAACTACCATAGAAGAGGTAGTTGAACCCTCAAATAATGTGGTTAATAGGCTTGGGCAATGCATCGATACATCGGCAAAAACCGGTGTGAAATCAACATCGTCAACTCGGTGTCATTATTTTCTCAAAACCGATACATCACGATCTTTTATGACAATACTTGCCTAGCACTTCAAGGACGAAGAACCGCGCCACGATTCATGCGCGGTGTTCCTATGATACTATAAAAACGTATTGAAACCGTCAACACCGCGCCGTTTGAAACGAGTTCCATTTGCTTTTGCGCTGTACTTCATCAGCAAGCTCACATCGTGATAATCCTATCCACCCTGCCCTGCATATGCGTGATGTTCCCAATATTGTATAAAAACATAGGGAAACCGTCGACATCGGGCCGTTTGACAGGTGGTGCCAGCAGTCTAGTAATATTGGAGATTAGACAAAAGAAGTATTCCTTTAATGTTTGAACATTATTTATGTTGTTCTCTCAACTCTTGGAAAACATTTTGATTTTGATTTAATAGTCATCAGATATAAGATCTTCATATCTATTTTTGGACATTTCCTACACATTTTGTGTTTCATTTGTGATTTTTTTTTTCATTACTTCTCTAACTTGAAAGAAATAAAGTGTTACACTTTTGTATTTTGAAATCTTTTATATTAACTTCAAGATTTTTTTTATCTTGCTATTATTTTATTTTGCTTTATTTATTAACGCAAGGGAATTGCGGTATTCTGGCGTGGTAATTTCTGTCTAGTTCTTACTCAGTCAAGATAATCTGGTTATTTATTACTATGAGCTGTTTGTTATATCTGCCAAAATCAATGTGAACTAGTGCATAGACTAATCACAGTTGTTTCTCTAATTTGATTGCTTAAATACTTATAAACGAATTTTTCCCATCCACTATAAGGATTTCCTCTTCGGTCTTGTAAGTGAATAAATGTTTTATATTTTTTTTTTTTTTTTTTCAATTTGTACAATTTGAATAAAGTTTATTTCCATAAGTCTCAATCCAACATTGCTTCTTAAAAATGCGGAAATGCAGATTTTTTTGGCACAAAATAAAGATCATTAGAATTTTAAATGTTAAACAATAAAAATAAAATTAATGCATAATAGTTATATTGTATATTGTAAGTAATAAAATATTCATTATAAAGTATGTTTTTGATTTAATAATTAAGAATATCCAATAGCTAAAGTAACATGTGCACCACCAGGAAGTGCACTTGTCCTCCAACCCCCCCCCCACCCCACCCCTTCTCCTTCTCTGGAAAATAACAAAGTAAAATTTCATTAAGATAGAGAAATTGAAAAATCCATATTAAACAAAAATAATAATAGTAATAACCGGCTTATTATACCCCTTAGGGTGCGTTGTGTATCTCCCTGAAAAAAATTCGGTCGCTGCTCATGTTATTTAAAACAAACTTCCTAAACCTATAAAAAACTAAAATGAATTTAATAAAATTTTACAAAGCTAAGTAAGCATAACTTTTGGCTATATAACGTGTTATGAAAATGTTGATTTGAAGTATTTTGTAAAAAAAAATATACACATAGTTAGCATCGCGATGTATCGTCACATCGTGATATTTGCTTCCCAATATATCACGATGCAGAAATGTTAACATCGCCCAGACCTAGTGGTTAATGATGTCTTTCGGCAAATATAAAGTGATTATAAGTTAATGACTTCAAATAATACGGTTTTTAAATAAATAAAAACAAAAACAAAGAATATAATGAATTAAATTAAGCAGAAACATAAAATCCTTTCAAATAATTTGAAAAGCAATTGCAAATGTATTTGAAATCATTTATCTAGGAGCTACAGCTTAAGAATAAATTCTTTTCCCATGTTTATTAAATAATATTTCGTTTTCATTGCACGAATAAACTTACCCAATTCTCGACCAGCACATACTTTGCTAGTCTGATTACTGCACTCCAGGGTATATAGTTAAGTAAAGCATTGAAATACAGACAACAATATTGATTTATATCATGCTAACTCCCCATTTTGAAATTAAATATTACCCACACCTAAGTGTTAGTCGTGTAAGTGAACAACTTAAAGTTAAATTGAATTTAGAGGGATAAAATTTAGTCACGTTTTTGTTAAAGAGTCTGGCAGTAAAATGAAACTTCGTTTTCCTGTAAATATAGAAATATGAGGGTGGTATATAGCAATAAATTAGATAAGATGACTCAGGAACGAACTTTCAAATTATTGCTTACCTACTGAAAAATCTGTCTTATTTCAGATTAAATTTGGTTTCGTGATATCTAAAGGATTATTTATATTTCAAAATATTTAATAGGAACCTATTGCTTGAAATTGCTTTATTATAAGAGGACTTAAATTTTTTAAGGGTTAAATTTAATTAATTGGGTATTGAACGAATATTGCAGAGAGAATGAAACTCTTTAGAATATGCATTAGAATATTCAATTGGAACCTATTGCTTGAAATTGTTTTATTATAAGAGAACTTAAATTTTTTAAGGGTTAAATTTAATTAATTGGGTATTGAAGGAATATTACAGAGAGAATGAAACTCTTTAGAATATCTATCAGAATATTCAATAGGAACCTATTGCTTGAAATTGTTTCATTGTAAGAGAACTTAAACTTTTAAGGGATAAATTTAATTAATTGGTTATTGAACGAATATTGCAGAGAGAAGGAAACTCTTTAGAATACGCATTTGAATATTCAATAGGAACCTATTGCTTGAAATTGTTTTATTATAAAAGAACTTAAACTTTTTAAGGGATAAATTTAATTAATCGGGTATTGAACGAATATTGTAGAGAGAATGAAACTCTTTAGAATATACATTAGAATATTCAATAGGAACCTATTGCTTGAAATTGTTTCATTGTAAGAGAACTTAAACTGTTTAAGGGATAAATTTAATTTATCGGGTATTGAAGGAATATTACAGAGAGAATGAAACTCTTTAGAATATCTATCAGAATATTCAATAGGAACCTATTGCTTGAAATTGTTTCATTGTAAGAGAACTTAAACTTTTTAAGGGATAAATTTAATTAATTGGTTATTGAACGAATATTGCAGAGAGAATGAAACTCTTTAGAATACGCATTTGAATATTCAATAGGAACCTATTGCTTGAAATTGTTTTATTATAAAAGAACTTAAACTTTTTAAGGGATAAATTTAATTAATCGGGTATTGAACGAATATTGTAGAGAGAATGAAACTCTTTAGAATATACATTAGAATATTCAATAGGAACCTATTGCTTGAAATTGTTTTATTATAAGAGAACTTAAACTTTTTAAGGGATAAATTTAATTAATAGGGCATTGAACGAATATTGCAAAGAGAAGGAAACTCTTTAGAATCTGCATTAGAATATTCAATAGGAACCTATTGCTTGAAATTGTTTTATTATAAGAGAACTTAAATTTTTTAAGGGATAAATTTAATTAATTGGGTATTGAACGAATATTTCAGAGAGAAGGAAACTTGCATTGGATAATTTAATCCCTAGAAACATTAAGTTGTTAATATTTTAGAAAGTCATTAGAAAGGAATAAATTCTTAACGGATAGCGAAAATTTTGTTATAATATTTCGAAATCAGGAACTTTTCAAACTCTATATTATCTTACAGAAAAAAAAAATATTTACACAAGACTATAATTATGATCTTCATTTTCTACAAAGACTTCTTACATATAAGTGAAAGAAAACTGTGTTGTTGTAGCTGGAACATTGACTTGCTCTCTGAAGTGGACTGTATTTAAAATCAACTCACAACCAATCTTGATGCTAAAACCTTTATTACCGGTATAAAATCATTGATGTAAAAGACTAGCCAAAAAACCTCACTCAGAATTCTGTCAATTGACTATATAACAAAAAAGGGGCGTCTCTACGATCAACGACGGTGACAGTTAAAGTTTACAGTTTACTGACAGTTAAGCAGACAGTTTACTGACGCCCGTTAACATCTGTAAACATAAGTTCTCGGTAAGCTTATGCGTCGATCTTATTGCCAGAGGTTACATAGGATCGAGCCAGTGCTGCCTTAACACTGACGTAAAAAATAATGGTAACCACTGCACATTAAATACGTCGAAGTCTCAAGTCTGTTCGTTGTTGTGGAGTGAATATGGAAAGAAAGGTGTTGGTGTCTTGTCAACCTAGTCCAGAATTAAAAGGCGTAATTAATTATGATGTTGGTGCTTGTCATGCTGTATATCCACAGACATTTTACAAATTGTATTAAGGGGTCTGTTTAAAACTGCAACAAGTGCATAGCCCCTTAAGTTTCTGTCCGAAGCTTTTGGGGGAATATTTAAACAGGGGTTTGGCCAATTGGTCAAATAAGAGTTGGCGATTCCATAAAGGATTCGAGCCGCTCCAATGGCGTAGAGAGAGAAGTTTTGATGTAATTATGAGGGGGATCGTAAGAGACAGAAGAAAATTGGGGAGATAGCAAGTCGGTCAAGCGGTGATGCCTGAGTGAGAGATGCATTTTTATCGGACGCAATTTCATGCACATGAATTCGCCATTTTCCTGATCCTGATATGCCAGTAAGTGAAATTTCTTGATTCAAATGCTCAGCCAGTTTTTATACTGTATAGTAATCAAAAGTGTCAATATGATTTATTAGTTGTTCTATGATATCTTTATGATATGTTATATTTGCTTTTAATCTATGGATGTCAGCACTGACTTAACTAAGCGTGCTTTGAGGAAATGTATTGTCTAAATACCTATTGTTCATGAATAAATATCATTTCAAGTTACGAATTTGAGTTATTGCAACGCTTTAACTTATGCACGAATTTAAGTTCCTTTAGATTAATTCTGACGTTTGTTAACTAACCACTATACTCACGGCAGTGCTACAATGTTACAGTACAGTATAGCCCGGGATAAACTATCTGTGGTTCCATGAAGATACCAAGTAACCACAGTAATAGCCCATGGAAATAGCCTCTCCAGGATCATTACGCTGTAACTTGACCTGAATGTTTGCTTGTAACCGACTCTTTTGGGTTCGATTTTGCCCTACTTTGAGCGATCAGATTTGATTCAAACTTTGCTCACTTGTCAAAGACAGATGGCAATACAATAATTCAATTAGTCTATCGCTTTATCACAAGGATTAGCTCGTGTTGCCCTTGCGTCATTAAATTCCAACCAACCAACCTTCTCCAGAATCGAACCCTGTTGTTACAATCCCAGTAGTCACAGAACCTATCATCGACAATTGATAAGGCAGACATTTGAAAGATTTGTCGTGGGCAAGACGGTTATACAAAGCGTGTTTTTTTAGTCGCATTATTCTTACCAGGATCTTCAGGATTAGTGATTTTTCATATTCAGAGACAAGGTAGTGTTTTGTGTCAAGTAATACGGCGTGGGCATGCACATGACTTAAATTTGAGACAAGCATGTGACTATTGGCAGGAACAACTGGAGAGTTTTGTATACTTAACTAAAAAAATTAACTAAAAAAAATTATAGTTTACAGAAAAAATAATTAATAGTTTAAAAAACTAAAAAACATTCTTTAATAGAAAAGTGAACTAAAAAGTAGAAAATAATTTTAAATAAGTTTGAAATAAGAATAGAGTGATTAACAAGAAATTTTATCGTAAAAAAACGTGGGGTGCTTGATGTCAATTGTCGTAAATATTTAATGACATATATTGGTACAGCCATTATGAAAATATCCTAAAAAGCCCCCCACGCTTTTTTACGATAAAATAAATATTTCTTGTTAATCACTCTATTCTTATTTCAAACTTATTTAAAATTATTTTCTACTTTCTAGTTCACTTTTCTATTAAAGCGTGTTTTTTAGTTTTTAAAACTATTAACTATTTTTTTTTTACTTATTACGATTGTTATAATTGTTACCATTTTCATTATATACATAACGATGAAATCAAAGCTACTTCTCTCTTTGGAATACTCCGTATTCTTTTTTTGTAATCAAGCATACATTTTCCTAATGAAAATATCCAATTCCAACAATTACCAAATAGGACAGTAAATCTCTTTATATAATCAATTTACCTTAGACAGCTTTATTCACAGCATCAGTCTTTCGCATGTTATAGCCTGGCAATACCTCCAATGCTACAGCTTAACGACTCACTAAACTGATAATCCGAAAAGGAGTCAAGCTTGTTTGCTATCTTTATTTATCACCCTTTTCCACACGAATTTAATGTGCTCATAATATCCATACACTCTACATGACAACAATTAGGTTAATGGAATGGCTTTATCAATCCGTTATACGGAAAACTCCTTTATTTTAGTACATGTATGAAAATGCAGTTGTAGGATGGAGAAAATATGTCGCGCAAGCTTCTTAATGAATGAGTGATCACTTTATGGTTATTTTTATGTCCACGCCCAGTAATTTAATGAGTTGATATGGTTGGGATAGATGATTATAGAAAATTTTGAAATAATTGAACTCACAGCTGAAGAAGTTTATCCAAGTATGGTTTATAGAATATTATGTATTTCTATAAATAACGGGTTGCAGCTTTTAAAAGGGTTTACTTGTTTAAGTTTCATTTTGAATTTTGCAGTAACTAAACTATAAATTGATATAAAAAGCTGTATATAATTAATTTGATACAAACAAGGTGTATTAAAACACTACAAATTTGTCGAAAAAGTGTTTTAAAACTATGAATTTTTATGAAAATATGATTCAAAATTATTAATTAATGTTAAAAGGGTCTGGTACTCAAAATTCTAAAATCTGTATTTTTAGAGTTATTTTTCTGAAATATTTATTTTGTAATGTATTGATGCTTTGAAACTTTAAAAGCTATTTTAAATTTTCAAATTTGAAAAATATTTTTTTTTTGAATTAAAAAACTTCAAAATTTTGATATTTCCTAAATTTGATAAATCTAAAAACCTTTTTATAAAAAATCACTTAATTGTTGCATAAAACTACTTCTTATAATGCATATCAAAAAAATTTCTTCATGATTCTTCAATAAAGTAATTGGAAAAATTTTTAAAAATATTTTGTGCAAAAACTGTGTGAAATCCATAGTATGCTAAGCTCTAAAAAATTTTTCAAAAAAAGTTAAATGAAAAAAACATAATTCACGCAGACAAATTAAAGAAATATGTATGAAAAATAATTGTGGAAAGCTTCATAGATTTATAACCGGCAGTTTTTAAGTTATATCAATTTAAACTCAAAAAAGGGACAAAAAATCATCACTGAGAAAAACAGTTTCAAAGTTTCAATATAGCATGTCTAAGATACAGTTGTCATGTAACAAAAACATAAATATTTTAAGTTTTACTAAAGATAAAAACAAAACTGTTATGCCATTTTGTTTAAAAATATTTGTATTATTTTTTACAATAATAATTTTTTTTTTTTAGAACTTTAAAAGTTTTGTGTCCCAGACCTCCTTAAAGATGTATTAGCGAATTGATATGAAAAAAAATTAATCAAAACTATTGATTGCGATAGTAAAAATGGATGAAAACTGTAAATTGTATAAAGAGATACTTCAAAACTATCAATTTATCTAAAAATTATGAAATGATATAAAAATAGGAAATAAAACAATAAAAATTAACATGAACAGTTGCATTAAAAATATTCATTGATATCAAAAGGTTTATTGAAGCTCTACATTGATTTGCAAAGTTAAATGAAAACTATAACTTGATTGGAAAATGTGTAAAAAAAATTTCGATTTTGAACTTTAGAGGAGGGATAACTAAAGACACACCCGAACTCAAATGTTCTATATTTCAAGGGATTCCAATACTCAAAATCCAAAATAAAATCGAATTATTATATAATTTAAATATAATATTCCAACATTTCTTAATAATTCACAAAAAACTGCTTTAAAAAATTCCTATCACTTTATTAGATATGAATGTTTGAATTATTATTCCTTGTATTGTTTTACTACTATAACAAAACTTCAAATGCTCACATCTTTTTCCGCAGTTTTCAATATTTGACAGGATTAAAAAGGCTATGGCTTTTTAACTATTATACGTAAATTCCTCTTTTTCTTCAGCAATATATACATACACTAAAAAGAGGTATGCATTCAGATTTTCTATTTCTGCCACGAATGCTTTATAACTAGTTTTCAAATTTGAAAATTAAATTTTTTCATGCAGTTTTGTGTCGAAATTGCTATAAATATATTCTTTTTTTTTTATTATTTTTTTTTTAATGTTGCACCTGAATTTCAAATTGGAATACATACATTTCTTTAAATATTATTCAATATCATACATAAATTTATTTATTTTTTAAATTAAAGAATAAAAAAAAAGTAAGAATTTTAAAATTGTTCACAAAATTTAAAATTTTTAAAAAATTGTGCGAGTAATTTGATAATTTTAAATACTGAAGAATTTTTTTTATATTTGCTCAGAATAAAAAATAAGTTGCAAAAATAAAAAATAAAAATCGAAAAGGAATCGGAACCCCTTAACTCAAAAAGTATTATTTTTTAATGTTTTTGATAAAAATAGGTCTGACCGAAATCGATAAAATGGAATAAATAATAAATTGAATAGGATAAATAAGTTCAACCATGTATCAAAGAGAAAAGAATCATTCGCTTAAAATAGATCTCATAATTAAAAAAAAAAAAAAAAAATAGTGCTTTTTATTTCAAAATATATTTTCTTGTCGACACGGATGCAGCCTGCGTATTTAAAACTTCTTAGAGGAATTATTTTTTGGAAGTTCATCATATTTAGATATTATATTCTATTACTAGAAGATGGTTTCCCAACGTGCTTAAGTTGAGATTTTCTCTTTTGTAGGGTGCTGCCATCTATTATTTAGGGGAGACTTGTGTACCTAGGGCCACCACACTTTTATTGAATAATGTTTAGTTCTAAGTTTTTTTTCCTCACTTGGGCAAGTAGCAACACCCAATTGCTCTTTTGGCAGCCATTTTGAAATCTTAGAGGAGAAAAATGTGGCAAGTTATAATAGTCCAAGAGGCGACTACAATTTTTGGACCCATCGATCATCATTCCGAATTTTTTATAGAAATTGGAGAAAAATGAGTAGATTACGAATCCTAAGGTCTGCCGTGGCAAAATAGCCGAAACTAATCAAAAATCGATTTGGAATGAGTTGAACTAAAATCGGATTGCCAAATATGTCATAACTTGCCAAAAAGAGAACAAACATTTTCGTCTGGCAAACCACTGCATTTTGATTCTCAATGAGAAAAAGATCAAACGATTTCTGATCTCTGGCTCGGAAAACTTGTATCTTTTAAAAGTAAGCCAAATTGGCGACATCAGTTACGTCCTCAGTGACGTAATATTTATTGCCAATTTGGATCATTTGTGAAAGATGCAAGTAAGCCATAGCCACATATCCAAATCGTGTGCAACCTTCTTAATTGAAAATTAACGAGTAAGGGTTACCAAATAAAAAAAATGCTCATTATTTGTCAAGTTATGGTTCATTTGGCAATTGGATTTAGTTCAACTTATTAAAAGTCGATTTTTGACCAGTTTCGGCCATTTTTACCACGGCAGACCAGTGGATTCGTAATCTACTAACATTCTCTCCGCATTCTATAAATAATTCAGAATGATGTTCGATGGGTTCCGAAAATTGCAGTCGCCTCTCAGTCTATAAGTGAAAAATGTTTTTGTATGGTCTGCAGTAACATTTTGCAGATCATGTCTTTTATTGTTTTACAAGGTGAAGTCAAATACTTTTCTTTGAATTCTAGTAAACAATTTTGTTTGTAACATTAAGTACTAAAGGAGATGTTTAAATAAGTCCTTTCTCCACGTGCATTTTTGGTAGAAGACATTTTATATGAAATTACCAAGACATGTACCTGGGGCCACATAGTTGCTTATCGTGTTCAAATTGCCAAAACCAAAAACTCTTGGTGCTTCATAGCGATAATGCATGCTGCTTATTTTTTTTGGAATCAGTTTTTCAAGTTATGAAAATAATTGTAATTCACTAATAATTTGACACATTGCAATTTATTATAGTTGTTATATGATAAACCAATGACAGATAATTACTTGATATTGTTTCTTTTATAAAATACATCTGAGTTTGTTTGTTTTCTATTCATTATGGACTGAAACCTCACTTATAGAGAATAGCCCTAGGAACGTCAGCTACTGACCTTAGGTACAACGAGGTCTTTAGTCCAGTCATATAAGGTTAGATTAGGTAAGAATCTCGGAATTCGAGATACCCAGCTGTAAGTATGTAAATACTTGTATGTTGACACCCTAAAAGTTGTCTCAAAACCTACATATGGTAGGGTGTACGCAACTATTAAATTTCAAGGTCAAAGGTCACAAAAATCGGGGTTTTTTGCGCTTTTTTTTTTTGTAAATATCTCATTTCCTATGGGTTTTTTGCTATTTGTATTTATTATCAATATTGTAGAATACAAAATTCTCTACAAATTTTGTTCAAAAAAATGTTTCATACGATGAACCGTTTTCGAGATAGAGGGCGGAGAGCGCGCGGTCACAGCATCACTTCAGGTCAACCGGTGCCTCCGGTCGAAAACGCGCCATATATAGTTGATGAACTATCGATAAATCAATGATTATAAATATTTGTCAATTTTTATTAACTATTATATTATATTTTATCATTTTCTTCATGCATTAAATCTATATCTATTCAATAATACTGATAACCGTTTCCTAAAATTAAAAAATAATTAAGGGAAAAACTTAAATCATAATATAATTATATTCCCATTTACACTAATGACATTTTAAATAGAAAATAATTAAGTGCATCTTCTTTAAAATCTGTAAATTTTAAAATCCTTCCACTACGTCAAAAATTATACCTGGGAATTATACGGGCAACTATTATACACTACGGACCTTTCTATTTATAGTCAGTAGGGACAGATGTTCAATTGTATTGTATAGTTACGACCGTCTTCTCTTTATTTCAGTTTGAATCGTATCTTGGTAACTACGGACGTACAATTTCAAGAACTATGGCTGATTTGTGTTTTCTATGTAATAAGTCAGATTCAGGAGGTGAATCGCTTATTGAAGTAGTGCGCGGTATGAAATCTCTACGAACTGCAAGTGTCGAACGAAACGACGGAAAAATTGATTATTTAAAATCAGTAACCTCTGTTAAAGTGCATGAAAAGTGCCGAAGAGTTTACATTAGTAAACACTGTATCCAAGCAGCAAAACGGACACAAGAAGAAGGAGAAACTATAACTTCTCCATTAGTACTCCGTAAAAAACGAGGTGAAGTGTTTGATTTTAAGAATCAATGTTTATTTTGGGGCGAAGTTGCTGATGAGGCTGCAGAGAAAAAGAAAAGAGAAAAATACAGGCGGAAGATAAAAAATGTGAGTACTCTTGAGTTCAAAGATACTGTTACCAAAAAAGCAGAAGAACGTGGGGATGATTTCGGAGAATTGGTGAAAAGTCGTATAATTTTACAGTAATGAAACCTGTGCAGCTTTCAAATATTCCACCAACAAGTGCAGCTGCTCATAAACACTTCAAACGTGTATATTATCAAGTTCAAACTTGGTTAGGGCATGATTTGGAACCCCAGGTATGGGGTTGGGCAATGCGAAACGATTTTCTGGAGCCTATCATGACAATTTTACCACCTGCTCCAGAAGATTTGCTAAATACAATTTTCTGCAACTGCAAGAGTGGTTGTGGTTCGCGATGCGCATGCAAGAAAGCGGGCTTGCAATGCTTTTTAGCTTGTGGCCAATGTAATGGGCAAGCTTGTCTCAATGCTCTACCATATCAGAGCGACATTAACGAAGATGGAACCTTTGACCCCGAAATCATGGAAGAACTTGAGATAAATGTCGTTGAAGACGATAATGAAGACCAGTTTGAAATTTACCAGCAGCCGGAAGACGACGATGAAGAGGAAGAAGATGATTAAAATTATAAATTGTAGTTTTTGTACCCTTTATTCCATTTTTTTACTTTTAATAAAAATAAATGTATTGAATGATATTTTTTAATAAAAAAATTAATTCATAATTTTTTATTTTTTTTTCATCATGTAAGAAGTTATTAATATTAATTAGGTTAAAATTCAAATATAATTCCTATATTTTCATTAACAATTCTGCAATTACATGGGCAGGTAAGTGTTGTTAAATAAATTAATCCTGAATAAAAAGTGGTAAGTTAGGAAAAAAATGATAAAATATAATATAATAGTTAATAAAAATTGACAAATATTTATAATCATTGATTGATCGATAGTTCATCAACTATATATGGCGTGTTTTCGACTGGAGGCACCGGTTGACCTGAAGTGATGCTGTGACCGCGCGCTCTCCGCCCTCTATCTCGAAAACGGTTCACCGTCTGAAAAAAAATTTTAAACAAAATTTGTAGAGAATTTTGTATTCTACAATATTGATAATAAATACAAATAGCAAAAAACCCATAGGAAATGAGATATTTACAAAAAAAGCGCAAAAAAACGATTTTTGTGACCTTTAACCTTGAAATTTTATAGTTACGTACACCCTACCATATGTAGGTTTTGAGACAACTTTTAGGGTGTCAATATACAAGTATTTACAGACTTACAGCTGGGTATCTCAAATTCCGAGGTGAACTTACTATAATGACTGGACTACTTGTAGTTTGAACGTTTGTGAAATTTCTTTAAAAACCTTCTATTCGACAGAATGTATTATTTTAAGTATTTATATTAATCCCAATGGGAAGTAATTACTATAACGATGAATGCATATCAGTTTAACATTTTTAAACGGCTCTGTTACTCCTTTTTTGTGCATTGGAAAAAGGCGGTCCTTGGTATACAAGTCTCTCCTACTATTACAACTTCCCTAAATTTCTAGAGTAATTCTGGTACTTTTAACTTCAATTTTCAAAGAAATAACACAATGGACAATTGTAGTTAAACTGTTTGTCAGAGATGGAAGTCTTAACCTTTAAACTGGTTTTGTATAAGCCATTTATCAATTTTATATTTGTATAAAGTGAGAAAAAGAGATTGTCACAATAAAACGCGTTCAAAATTAATATATAAGCTATACAATTAAACATCCAAAACCGGATATCAAATTAAATAAGAACGGAAGACATTTCTTGTATAATTTTAAATGTACTCGCAACACTCAGATGCGCTTGGAGATATCATAGATTTAATTTTATTTTATGCAATTCTACTGACATCTAAATTAAAGAATAATGCATACAACTTTTAAGCAAGCAACGCTTCAACGCTTAAAAGTACTAAAACATAAAAAAAAAACAATTGTAATGTAACAGACGATAAAAAAATAAAAAAAACAATTACAACGTAACAGACGATAAAAAAATAAAAAATAAAAAATTACAAAGTAACAGACGATAAAATATTTAATGAGCAATATATTCTAAAAATTAAAATTTATGACCTAGTTTAATGTAACATATTTAGGCACTCTTACTAAATTTCAAAAGTGCCTGATACAATCAATTTTTGTTTACGACTAAAGATAACTAGCCCTGACTAACGTGTTAAGAGCAGAGCGATAAAAATACATTAAAACTTGAAGCCAACTCGAGAAAGTGTCAGTTTTATGCATGAATAAATAAGTTAATTACAATTATATGAATAAATTAAGAATTATGTTATTTTTGAAAGACGCAAAAACTTTGTATTGCTTCATTTCAACCTTAAATAATTATTTGATTGGATAACTCTACTAAACATTTTTATAGTGGTATTTAAAAAAATCAATAGAAGTATTAGAGTTCAAAGGAAATTAAGCATCAAAGGCAGTTATTTCCAAAAAAAAATATCACGCGTCGCTAATAAACATATAAATGTTGGGTAATCCAAAAGTATCAGGACATTTGGATAATCAATAGTTCACGAACATATAAATCTTAATGATTAGAAAACTCTAATTAACACTAGACAGTATCGTAGTTAATTATAGCCCCATCTGGTAGTGAGAAATCTTATCTTTTCATTTTGAAGGGGAAAACCTGATATTTTTCAGATGTAGAGGCCTAGAAAGAAATACATATATTTAAGCGTTTAGTATTGGAACTAATCATAAATATGGCTACTGACTAAAAAATTTTGTAATTTTTATATTTATTTGTGAACATACTGTCATAGATGGTAGATAATAATTTATCGAGGGAATCGAATTTGAATCCAGTCTATCTCTTTTATTATCAGTGACAACATCCCGATTTTTAACTTTTCTCCAATTTTTTCGAATCATAATTTTTAAACTTTCTTTTAAATTTTTAAAACGTAATTGAAAAACAAAAAAAGTGTCGATTCTGTTGCTAAAAACATACATTTATTATTTTATTATATAAGTGCATCATTATGACATTTTTAAAATTTCACATTAATGTTGCTATTGTTATGAATTTTTCCACTGAGGCAATGACAGCAGTTTTTACGGTATAAAAATGTTTATTCTCTCTTCAATATATCACAAAAGTTATTTAAGGCCAACAGTGTAATCACTCTCCAGCTTCAACACAAGCTTCATCACAAGCTTCAACAAAAACAACTTCGAATACAGCGATTATACAAGCTCACTCCAATAGGTAAGCAACGCGATCAGCTTTTATCGAAGTCCGAAGTCAATCTGAAAAAACTTTCCCGATCTCCAGTCCTATTTATACTTGGCGCGAGAGAACATTCCCGAAATTTCCTGCCGATTCGTCGGAAAAGAAACATCACGAAATTTCTTGATTGCTTTAGGTGTTGCAACCTTTTTCTAACCTGTATAATCGCTGTTAACAAATAAAATAAGATAAAATAAATTACAATAGAATTTTAAAATAATACGTCACTATTTACACTATATACAGACAATTTTTGCAACACTATCAACCAACTCATACCAACTATCTAAAATAAGCAGTTTACCAAGTTGATCATACTTATTTTTTTTTATTTGTATTATTTTCTTCACCATCAGCGAAATGAGAAATCTGCATTGTCGAAAATCCTCTTAAAAGCGGATCTGAATTTAAAGAGCCTAAAGACTGGATGAGTTTAAACTTTAAAAATAGCCATGAATGCCGTGATGAATTTAATGAAAATATGATGCTACGTACC